>WOVY01000431.1:0-5000 GCA_013436015.1 Rhipicephalus annulatus
GAAATTAAGCCATACATGAGTTACATGTCGTGATTGATATATTTGGACGACTCATTTACCTTCGTCGTTCGTTCATGCTCCATATTACAAAACTTGGTATATATGAAGCTAGCGAAACAGTCGCGAGCCCATCATGAGCGTAGTATGTTGTCTTGTTCTTGCATGCCACGCATATACAATTATTATTACATTTGCACCAGTCATATAACGTCGTGATCTATTCACGTTCTGTACTAACAAATTTAGTATATGCGAAGCTAGGGAAATGACCGCGAGCGCACCATGAGCATGGCTATAGTCATGACTTACATGACATGCATGTCATAATTTTTACGTTAGGGTCTGTCAATTGCGTTCGCCACGCAGTCATGCCGTATCATACCAGTTTTGCAGCATGTCATGTGAACTAAACCACCGCAGGAGCAGCAAGACCATGGAATGTAAATCATGACACTTATGACATGCATCTCATGATTTTATGTTTAGACTTGTTCGTCAAACAGTCATGTTATGCTATACCAATTTCGTTATCGATACCATTATCGAAACGGCCAGGAGAGCTAAAAGTCGTAGGCGGTTAGATATTGATAGATAGATAGATAGATAGATAGATAGATAGATGGATAGATAGATAGATAGATAGATAGATAGATAGATAGATAGATAGATAGATAGATAGATAGATAGATAGATAGATAGATAGATAGATAGATAGATAGATAGATAGATAGATAGATAGATACGCTCAACGCCGCCGAAGTTCGCTAAGAAATGCTTCGCATTTAAAACTGAAATTCATGCATGAAAGCTAAAATTTGGCCGACTATACGCTCTGTGGCTCGCTCAGTGGGTTCGCACGACGGAGCGAGAGTTCGCAGCTTCCGTGATGAACCTTTTTTGTCTCTTTTTTTTCATTTCCAGTTTTTTGGTATAGACAAATTCCACCGGACATACGTCACGAAAATGCGGTGGCGCTGTCGTCTGGCGTTTGGTTTCGCTTGGTATAGGCAAAAGACGCTCTGCCTACCACCGTTCCTGCTGGGTTTTCGATGGTGTATGTGTTGTTCTCAGTTAAGCAACGAGAAAAAAAAACTATATGCCGACTAGCTGCGTCACGGTTTGATGTGCTGAAAGGCATAGGAAAGGCAGCAGAAGTTTTTATCGGTTTGCACTTGACGTGAGTCGTCGCAAGAAATGAGCTGCAGCCGTAAAACTGGTGAACTGGTTTCCGACGCGGGCTCATCGGTTGTGTGCGCTGCTTATCAGCAGCACTAATAGGGCTCCTCAAATAATCACTGGCAACAAACATGGAATGTGATGGCGAGTCGCGTCTCAAAACATTGTTTTGTTTGTTGGTGCACATCGCAGCCCTCAGTGCATATGGTGCGGGGTATGGAGTCGGGCTTTTTCGCCAAAAATTGTGAGCGGAAGTTACGTTCGGACTTCGCTGTAATTTTACCCATAATGTCGACACCCGCCTACGTCTTTTTACCAACATGGAATGGGTTTATATATTTTTCAACATCGTATTCACGACGGAAATACGTCAGCAGAGCCATCGCGGACCCCAGCATAAAATGATTTTGTGTTAAAAAAAACGTAAGATTGATCGAATGTTATTAGACAATATTAGTTTACGTGGTTATGCACAAGCGTAGCGAGAAATTGCGAAGTTACTTAATGACGTTGAAATTTTGTTGCGTATTTAACGCTTTTGTTTTTTACGTTCACTTTGTGGGTGCCGTTGAACATTAAAAAAAATCGGTGCCTTCAGAGTCATTTAAGAGTCGATCGTGTTTTGTTATAAGCAAAATAACCTGTCGAACACTTGTATACCGTTTGTCTCCAGAAATCATTCATTAAAAAATTGATAAACACCAACATTACTTTGGATATGTCCGTTTAATTTAGAAGGAACCTACTTTATTGACAGAGAAGGCATGGTCCTCAAGGTGACTCCACGTGGGCAGCGACCCTTTTGGTCCAGGCAGGAATAGCGAGCTGCTTCTCCTTAATGGGAGTTTTGATGAGTTCCTCCCACGCTGACCATGATCGAGCTCGCAGGAGCATTTTGGGGCGGAACAAAGCCATCACAGCCCTGCAATACGTGATGTTGTGTGGCCAATTCTTGCGTGCTACAGTTTTGGCAGATGGGGTTTACTGATTCGCATGTAGTGAGCGCCAGCCGGGAACGAGGATGCGCACCGCGTAGCCCGAGGTATGACAAGCTGGGAGGCGCATCCAAATCTTCCCTGGTGAGGCACCGACTTCCTTTTGATGACATCACAAAGCTTTCCAAAAGTAATCGGCGTGTCTACCCATCGCCGATGAAGACCTTGCGATAGCGCAGGCCACGATACTCCACTGCATTCAAATTTATTCTTTTCTTAGTCCTCACCTTTTGACCTACTACTGAGCTGTCAAAGTTGATTGCGTCCACTCAAGCCCGCGACTCTCAAATATCCCGCTGACTCTCGCCGTTAATGTTGTAGTATGTTGGCTGTCAAGGGCGCCAGATGTGGGGACATCGCAAGCGTTGAATGTCCGACTGCCTATATATACGGTTCACGTACTGCAAAGAAAAGTAAAGGCGGCGCCTACTCGTCTGCAAGTTGTCGTCCACCTCAGCTTTCCAAGTCATACATACCCATCTCTCTCTCTCTCTTGACGTCGTCTACCTATACTGAGATGACTTGCGCGCCGTGCGCAGCCCTGTCACGTCAGCGTTTCCGCAGCCGCTCGCATGGAGACCCAGAGAAACACACATGTGGGCTCCTAGGGATGCGGGCTCACGAAACTCCATGCGCTGGTAGACCATATACGGATGGAGCGTGAGGCAGCTGCCAAGCGGTCCGCAATTACCTCGCGCTAAAATGAAGCCCCATACCGCAACACGGCCGTGTAGGTCGCCACTAGCCGACCTCGTCTTCGCACTACGATGCCCGTTTCACTTCTCGCACGTGTGTCAGCCGAAACACGAAGTGACGGCCACGCCGAAGAACCAGCTACGATCCTTCCCTCTTTCTTTCTTTCTTTCTTTCTTTCTTTCTTTCTTTCTTTCTTTCTTTCTTTCTTTCTTTCTTTCTTTCTTTCTTTCTTTCAGCCCTACGGACCAGTCTTGTCCTCAGTGTCCCACTTCAGCCACGAAGCGTCACAAAAGGGCTGGCTGCCGTCGTCGTCCAGCCACCACGGAGCGCTCGCAGTCGAGTCGTGCTTTCAAAGAGCGCGCCTTGTCGGGACAGTGAAACTAAGATGCAGTCATTGTTGTTTTCTGTTCCTCTCAAGATACACCGTCGTCATCGACGCCGTGCAGAGATGCGTACGCGGAACGAACGTTGAAAATGGCGCTATAAACGAGAGCGAAGGCTCTGTCAACCAACCTGCCAGCCTTCCTCATTGTGTGCGTTGCCTAGGTCATTGTTTCCGTCAGTTTGCCCTCGCACACGGAACCGTCGCACGGTGATAGTCCTCGTTTAACTGCGGCAGTGCCCGACACCGCAAACCCACGCTGCAGACGGAGGCGCTGGGAGGAGAGTTTGTTGTCCGGGCAATAGCACCTCAAATCATGACATTTATAAGTCTAAGGCAAATGCGCCGTTCAAAGGTGGGAATACCTCTCGGAAAACAACTACGCGAAAGTAGTACATGGCTGCACGCGTCTACAGTTGTCTACGCACGCGATCGTGCTAAATTTACGAACAATAAGGACGCGCGGAGTGTTGTGACATACTGTTGACATTCGCGACATCGCATAAAAGAGGTTAGTCACCTCAATCATTCTCTTTCTGAAGCGCGCAAAGTGCTAGCGCATCTCAGTCATCTTAAAATGTGTTTCCAAGTTGATTGAAACACTTATTTCAGGTGGCGATAATAATTAATGGGTTTCTTGCCCCGAAACTATCATATGATTATGAATGACGCCGTAGTTGAGTGCTCTGGAAATTTCAACGGTCGTGGTGGTTGTGATGTTGCTGCAGGCGACGTTAGTCTGGCCAACACGGCCGGCAATCGCGCCAACTGGGCATCTCCTGAAATGTAGGTGTCTGCCACCGTGTGTATAAACGCCCCTTCCCATTGCCGTGGGCCCATGGGCAAGCGCATCGCCCAGTATTGAATGAGCCTTCTCTTATTCGGCACAACAACGTCACTCGTTCCCGAGAAATGATGTGCAACACTTAAAAAGAACTGCGTTAACAACGTTGAGTTTTCGCCTTATCTCGTTAGCATTTAGCCTGGAATTGAACCCAGAATCTCAAAATCGGGAATAGTTACTGAGCCATGTGATATTAGTGTATTTCACGGTTTGGATATGCTTCAAGCTCGTGCGCTTAGATTGAACCGTTGCTCATCAAAGAGCCCCAGGTAGTCAAAATTTCCGGAGCCTTCCACTACGGCGTCTCCCATAATCATACGGTGGTTTTGGGAAGTTAAACCTCAACAATTTATACTATTAACATTTCACAATTCATATGGCCAAAACCATCAGTTCCATTGATGGAACTCTATTAGTGGAGTTTAATTCGTTACCATGCACAGCAAGGCGTAGAATTGAGCTTGACCTTATGCAGTCAAATTGAATAAAAAAAAATCACAGCATATCCATGGAGTGAATGATTATTGGTGGGGCGAAGCGTTCATCAGTCCGTCCGTGCTTCCGTCCATCCATTTGTTCTTGCTTCCATCCGTCCATGCGTCCCTCAGTATGTCCGTTCATCCGTGCGTCCATCAGTCCGTCCGTCCACCTAGTGAACACCCCAAGTACCGCTATCTCACATCTTTTCTGCATGTATTCATCAAAGTACCGCCATCCAGCGGACATTTTAAAGACCACTCTCTCGGGTATGCGCCACCGGTTGTTCCGACCGTCCATGCGTTCATCCGCGCGTCTGTCTGTCTGACCGTTCATATGTATGTATGTATGTATGTATGTATGTATGTATGTATGTATGTATGTATGTATGTATGTATGTATGTATGTATGTATGTATGTATGTATGTAT